>OU611793.1:17577500-17580000 GCA_914767645.1 Hydraecia micacea
CTGTAGGTCAATGTGCACGCGACCCGCCATCGTTAGCCTCTGCCACACAATAGGGGACACCCGCAGGATGACGTGGCACATGTGTAGGTTCCTCGCCTTGCGACGGTATTTCACCTCCATCCTCAGATCCTCTGTAGGTATGTCCCCAATCAGGTGGGTGTTTTGCCGCTGCATGGATTCTGTTATTTCCGCATCTGTGTGACAGGAGAGGACGTCCTTGATGATGACAAGGGGGTCCTTGTTTTTTACCTCCTCTACCACCAGATTGCCCGTTTTTCTAATCCTTTCAGTCACCTTCATCATCTCCTCCTTAGTTTTAAAACCAACCACTACCTTCTGATCCCTCGCCTTGCGCAACCGCTCCACCCTGGTCCCCTCTTTTCTGGCGTCGACCGCAGTCCTGAGCTTCTCAAGAACCTCTTCACCGGTGTCCTGATCATTCACAGATGATACAACCACTGAGTGAAGAGGTTCCTGGATGTTCTGCTTTGGGCCGGCAGCGATTTCGGCGAAAGTTGGACCTTGGCCTGCGACGTAGCGAGGGGCTTCCTGTAGATGAACCGACAGAGCCTGGGTATGGTGTTGGCAATCCTGCAATGCCTGTTTGTGGTCTTTGAGACCCTCCACAAGGCACTTCATGAGCTCTGTCGATTCATCTGTGGTTGGCCTTTGGTCACTTCGGGCCTGTTTAGGTTCAGCTACCACGTCCGCTCCATTTCCTCTCTCGATCTCCGCTTCCTTCACCAGTTGGTATAGTCTTTCGACCGCTTTTGTAATCTCGTCCTTTATTTCCTTTTTCAGGTTTCTCGAGCTTAAGAGCTGCATTTTAGCCTTTTGGAGACACGCCTTTGCCTCCGTGGTTCGGTTTAGGTACCTCACGGGTGGCGCGTCTCGTGGCGGGCTCTCTTCGGTCCTCTCAGGCAGTTTTGGTCCGTAAGGCGTACTGTGGTGTACGAGTGTTGCCTTGGACTTAAGTTTCGGGGGGCTAGACAGTGGGGCCTTCTTCGGTGGCGTTGGAGTTTTAAGAAGCTGTCCAGACCTCAGTCCATCAGCCTCCCCCTCTCCAATACCACGCCCCGCTGACGGGCCAGCCTGTGTGCATCTCACGCTCGGCTGCGAGGTCCCAGCTTCCTCTGCAGATGACGGCGAGCCCCCGAAAACAGGCAAGCTCGCGGTCTTCTTGGCGGGAGTGCGGAACATGGCGGTGGCTTTCGTGAAGGTAAGGTTCATGAGCCTAACTGTCAGAGGTCACTGATCTCTTCTGTATCCCTGTAAAGGGGGGATCAGCAAGAGGAGTACAAAAAGCGAGCCCTCTAAGAAGGGACTCGGTCAATATTTTAAATAAATAAAATCAATGTCACTTATAATTATGCCTACAAAGGCACTAAAAGTCTCAAAAACCGTCTACCTACCCTGCGTTGTAGTTGAAGGAGGTATAAATGTAGCCGAAAGGGCAAAAAATACAAAATAATTTTTTGAAAAAGTTCAAAAGTTTACCTGCCTAGACACGAATGTGTGGGTGGGTGGGAGGGCAATTTTTTGTATTTCTATTTGAGCTAGGCGGGCGTGCGAGGTGTCAAAAGACGCGTCTCCGCGCCGGCTAGCGGACTATGGTGTTTTTGGAATTTTGTCAGAACAAAAATTCTGACTTTTTCTGAAAAAACTGATTTTATGACCAAAATGTATGTGAAAAACTCGAATAACACCACCGAACGTGACCCAAGCTCGCGGAACGCGCGCCGGAGTACAGGTAAGGCAGGTTAGTATCTATTAAAATTATAACCGACGTAGGTTAGACTATAGATTTTGAATAAAAAATTATTTAAAGGAATTTGTATTGAGATTTTTTCAAAGTGAATAACCAAAAAGTGTTTTTCGCTTTTATGTCAATTTAGACCAGTGGGATAGTTAGACGGAGCCTAAATATGAACTACTATGCTGAAAAAAGCTTCAGAATGCGTCACCGGGATGCAGAAATATAGCTGGTTAGGTTAGGTTAGGTTAGGTTAGGTTAGGTTAGGTTAGGTTAGGTTAGGTTAGGTTAGGTTAGGTTAGGTTAGGTTAGGTTAGGTTAGGTTAGGTTAGGTTAGGTTAGGTTAGGTTAGGTTAGGTTAGGTTAGGTTAGGTTAGGTTAGGTTAGGTTAGGTTAGGTTAGGTTAGGTTAGGTTAGGTTAGGTTAGGTTAGGTTAGGTTAGGTTAGGTTAGGTTAGGTTAGGTTAGGTTAGGTTAGGTTAGGTTAGGTTAGGTTAGGTTAGGTTAGGTTAGGTTAGGTTAGGTTAGGTTAGGTTAGGTTAGGTTAGGTTAGGTTAGGTTAGGTTAGGTTAGGTTAGGTTAGGTTAGGTTAGGTTAGGTTAGGTTAGGTTAGGTTAGGTTAGGTTAGGTTAGGTTAGGTTAGGTTAGGTTAGGTTAGGTTAGGTTAGGTTAGGTTAGGTTAGGTTAGGTTAGGTTAGGTTAGGTTAGGTTAGGTTAGGTTAGGTTAGGTTAGGTTAGGTTAGGTTAG